>JARBWK010000007.1:141241845-141257249 GCA_030556195.1 Anolis apletophallus | reverse complement strand
AACCCTTGGAGCAAAGGCAGCGGAGAATTCAAAGGCAGATAAGCGTGGGAGTTCCTGTGGGCCTTCCAATGGCAGGCCAACTGGCGAAGTTATCCCGGGGGCATTATTGGCATTGTTGGTGGAAATTGGTCTCGAGGAGGAGTGTTTGGCTGCAATTGGTCTGCGGTAACCCTTTCAGCAAAGCCAGTGGAGATGTTGAAGGAGGAGAAGGCATTACAGGCATTATTGGCATTCTTGGGCTTGAGAAGAGAGGTGAGCTGTGCAGGCTAGCAGGCCAAAAGGCCTGGGAGGTGTCTATGGGCAGCACTGGCTCTTTGGCTTTAGCATAGAAGGGAGCTGACATAAACCCATAACAAATTAAAGACACACATAGAATAAAGTTAGGGGAGAACTGACAGGAAGGAGAGAAGACGATAAGGACAGAAAGTGATAGCGTAGCAAGGGAAGGAAGGAAGGAAGGAAGGAAGGAAGGAAGAAAGGAGACAAAGGAAAAAGTAGAGAAAGGGGGAGGGAAGGAAGGAAAGCGAAAAGAAGGGATGTGGAACCAAAGAGCAAAGGAAGGAATGAAAGAGGAGGGTAGAGAAGGTCACATTGTACTGAGAGCTAGTAGCTAGCTCTTATATTTATGTTATACATCTACAGTTGAAGGGGAATGTTCCCCCATTGATTTTTGACTGTTTTTGACTTTAGAACCAATTTAGAATTTCGTTAGTAATTAAGTTACATTTTAGCACTTTTTGCAAAATTTTTTGTAAGTATTTGATATACTAATCAAAAAAAATCCCCCCCCCCATTTGATTTTAGAATTGCGATTTTAGGATTCTAAACCAAGCCTAGTGAGCACTTTATTTATTATTAGATTTGTTTTCACTTTAGTATACTATTTCAGTGCTGCTTAGGTTTTTCCTGTTCTCCAATGTATTTGTTAATATGCTTAATTTTCTGGTACAAGTAGGAAATGGTAATTCCCATCTCAGATTGCTCTGATCTGTGTCTGATCTAAATGCTCTACATCTAATTTTAGTTTAAGTGCTTTGAATTCTGTCCGGATACATATATTTACATGTGGTGTAACTCAGAGTTCCTAAAGTATAATTTGTACAAAGGCAACAATCCATTTCCCACTTTTTATTACAAATTAAGGTTCAGATATTTTAGTTGCTCATTGAGTAGCTGTTACAACATGTGCTGTAGCAGAACAAGTTGGTTTTCTGTTGGCTTTGCAAGATTTCTTTCTATTATATTTAGCTATGCTGATGGAGTTGCTTTTCATGATGATGTGAAAGTATGGATCATTTAATGCTATCTGATAGTTAATGAATATTTTCAAAGGTGATACTGTACAGATAATGACATAAGTGTGACTGGTTTCATCTACTATTATTGTCACACACTCCCGCACGAAGATGTGTCAGAGTATTTGTTCAAGTCAGAAGTGTTTCATGCCAAATATACGAGGGTGGGTCAATAAGTCTGACTTTTTGAATTTCCCGCCTCTTAACTGAAAGGGCAACACTGCTCCTGTCAACAGGCATCTGTCAGTTGACTCCTGTCAAAATTTGAACAAGCTGCGTCATTTAGTTTGTGTTTGACAGCCATTGATAGCCATTGATAGCAGAATACCGTGTAATTTGAGGAGATAATGGAAAAAAAGTGAATTTCATGTGCTCATTAAACATTTTTTGCGTAAAAAAGCCATCACTCAAACCAAGACTAAGCTTGATAAGTACTATGGGGACTCTGCACCATCAATTTCAATGGTAAAAAGTGGTTTACTCAATTTAGTTGTGGGTGTACAAGCACGGAAGATGCCAAACGTTCTGGATGCCCAGTTGAAGTGTCTACACCCGAAACAATGGAAAAACTTCACGATATGGTGTTGGTGATCGGAGATGGAAAGTGTGAGAGATTGTGGAAGACATAGGCATCTCACATGGCTCAGTGGTTTCAATTTTAAACGACCACTTGGGTATGAGAAAGCTTTCCGCAAGATGGGTGCCGTGTTAGCTCATAATCGACCACAAACACAATCGTGTGACAGTTTTGCAGGAGTGTTTGGCGTTGTTCAGTAACAATATGGACGAGTTTTTGCGCCGTTTCGTAACTGTGGACGAAACGTGGATTCACCACAACACACCAGAGACCAAACAGCAGTCAAAACAGTGGGTTTCTCTGGGTGAATAGGCGCCAAAAAAGGCCAAGGTGGGTTTGTCAGCCAATAAAGTCATGGCAACCATTTTTTGGGATGCACGCGGTATAATCCACATTGATTACCTTCAAAAGGGTAAAACAATCAATGGTGAATATTATGCCCTGTTGTGCCAGCTCCACTGGCTGCCTGTCCAATTCCGAGCTCAATTCAAAGTGCTGGTTTTGACCTTTAAAGCTCTATATGGTTCTGGCCCAGCTTACTTGTCCGAACGCATTGGCCGCTACGTCCCACCCCGTAACCTAAGATCATCCGGGGAGGCCCTGCTCTCGCTCCCGCCGACTTCTCAAATGCGGTTGGTGGGGACGAGGGACAGGGCCTTCTCGGTGGTGGCTCCCCGCCTGTGGAATGCGCTCCCTATGGAGGTACGGTCCACCTCATCCCTCCTGGCATTCAGGAAAAAGGTAAAATCCTGGCTTTGGGACCAGGCGTTTGCACACCAGCACTAAGCAGCATGTTAGACTGGGATTTTAATGGAAATGGATGAAGAGGGTCAATGTTTTTATGGATTGAATATTGTTTTAACTTGGAATGACTGTGTATGTTGCTGATGGAACTGTATTTTAATGTGTTTTAATGTATCTTAATTGTTGTGGGGTTTTGGGGTTTTATACTGTATGATGTGGCATCGAATTGTGCCGTACTGTAAGCCGCTCTGAGTCCCCCCTCGGGGGTTGAGAAGAGCGGGGTAAAATCCTGAAATAAATAAATAAATAAATAAATAAATAAATGCCAACTTATTGGGTCGATTTAATGAGGATTTGGGGGGAAAAACCCGACCGCATTTGGCCAAGTAAAAATTTCTTTTGCACCAGGACAATGCAAGGGTGCACACATGTGCAGTTTCCATGGCAACAATACATGAATTGGGATACAAATTACTCCTTCCTCTGCCCTATTCTCCGGATTTAGCCCCGAGTGACTATTTCTTGTTTCTAAACCTGAAGAAATGGCTCAGCAGAAAGAGATTTGACTCCAGCAATGAAATCATCTCACAAACAAATACCTATTTTGATGACCTCGACAAATCTTATTTTTTGGAAGGGATAAAAAAAATTGGAGAAACATTGGACAAAGTGTATAGAGCTAAAAGGAGACTATGGTGAAAAAAATGATTTTTTAATCCAAAAACCTGTAATTCATTCAAAAAGTCATGGACTTATTGACTTGTCCTCGTAGCTTAATATGTATACATCTCTTTTAGAGAAATGTTTTGAAGACAACAAACAATACAATTTTAACCACAAATAAAATATAACAATGTGTAAGCTAAGAATGATTAAAGTGAAACCTTAAACATTAAAAATGATGATCATTAATTTTTTTTCAAAAGTTAGTTTCTGTTACTAGCAGATCAGAGATCTCCTCCTCCTCCTCTTTATTTATACTCTGCCACTATCTCCCGAAGGAACTTAGGGGGCGGCTCACAAAAGCACTCCAGAGTGCTACATATAAAATAAACAACATATAAGCATATAAACAATAACAACATAAAACTATAGCAACAACTACAACAAATTCGTGCAACATCACATAATACACCAGAGTCTCACTTATCCAACATAAACAGGCCAGTGTAGCACCCATGGGTCCGCCCGGGCCACGCGGGAGGGGTAATGCACCGGGGGTCCCGTTGGCATTGGGACCCGCACAGGCTGAAAGGGATTCGGAGGATGAGTTGGAAGGCCCAGAGCAAGATTGGTCAGCTGTGCCTTTGCCCAGTCCACCGCCAGAGAGTTTAGCCTGGGATTTCGAATGGGAGCATTCTCCCGGGGAAGGAGCGGACCAGGTGGAGATGGGAGGCAGTGAAGCAGATAGCGGAGATAGTTATGAATTCCCAAATGGCCGAGGTTCCCAGGAGCTGGCCGAGCAGCAGATGGAGGCTAGCGGATGGGAAACTTCGGGGGAGGCTACTTCTCAGGAAGATAGCGATACTAGGCTGGAAGAGCGGGGCCGTTCTCATAACAGGCGCAGGGACATAGAGGAGGGCAGGAGGAGCTGGCATCTGTCCCTAGACCGTCACCGTTCGGAAAGTAGAGACTGGAGGCGCCGGGCCCTAGATCGTCGGGGGTCCCGGCCGAGGGATTAAGTACGGCCCCGTGGGAACTGATCCTCAGTTCTCCGGCCACGTCTATACTGAATAGGCGCGAAGCGGAGTGGGACCACAAGCAACAGTGGTCATCAAGTCTTGCCTTGCCTTTGCCTTGTTTCCTGAGCCGCAGTGGTTTGCGGCACCTTGTCCTGGTTCCTGATTCGCATTGTATTGCGAAACCTTGTCCTGTTTCCTGATCCGCATTGGTTTGCGGAGCCTTGCCTCGCTTCAAGCTATTTGCCATTATACTTTGGACTCTTGACTTTATACTTTGAACATTTGCATTTATTGGACTATATACCTTTTGGACTGTTTTTATATTCAATAAAGTAGTTAGCCTTTACTACGTCTCCGTGTGTGTGTTAAAGGGGCAGTTCTAAGTCGGCGTTCGTGACAGCCAGCAGAACATTGGATAACCAAAAATGTTGGATAATAAGGAGGGATTAAAGAAAACCCTATTAAACATCAAATTATGTTATGATTTTACAAATTAAGCACAAAAGCATAATGTTTTACAACAAATTGACAAAAAAGCAGTTAAATACATGGTAACATTATGTAGTAATTATTGTATTTACGAATTTAGCATCAACATCTCAATGTATTGAAACATTTGTGGATCTGGGCAGGAGGCAGACTGTGTGAGATAATACAGAACGCTGGCTGAGTGAAGGTTGGATAAGCGAGGCTCTACCGTAATAAAATTGTTAAAATTTATAAAATGCAGAAGTACCTGCGGATAAAACTGCCTGCCATCAATTAACGAACTAAACTGCCCGAGTGAATAATCAGTCCTCACATGAACCCATTTCAGTCTACTCAAGGTCAAAGGCCCATTTCAAAAGTCATGTTTTTAGGCTAGATCAAAAGGTTTGGAGAGTGGGGGCGAACCTAATCTCTCTAGGGAGGGCATTCCAGAGCTGGGAAGTCACCACCGAGAAGGCCCTCTCTCTCGTCCCCACCAACCGTACTATAAAATAATATAATGCTTTAACTATTTCTTCCTTGTTAATGTGGTTGCTTAATGGTTAAAATAATTAGAGTTGAAACTATTTTAATTTTCTCGATTAAATGCATAATTTATTGTTTCATTTACATTATTGTCACATGCCTGCTGTTAATGTAAGCTACATAGACTCTTCTTCGGCTCTGTTTCAGGGCCTTCTGACCAGTGGAGTGGAGTTTGAATCCCTCCCTGCAGCTCTGTCTTTACCAGCCGAATCTGGTCTCTACCCGGTTACACTTGTTGGCGTTCCTCAGTCTGCTGGACAGATCACCATCAATGGTAAATCTTATAACTATTTTCTTTGGTTTCCCCCTGGAATGAAAGTTGTAGGCTTCTGTAAACCATTATAACTGTTATTGTTATATGATGATCACTCCTGCTGTGTTTGAATGTGTGTAAGAGAGAATGAGAATCTACATAGCTACCTTACTACAATTCTACTCATCCCTGCAGGGTTTAACAATAAAAGGAACATTGTGATACATTGTTCTGCAGTATTTATTCTAAATTTTTTATTTAGTTTTGCTTTAAATGTAGATTGAATAAATTGATCTGACAAGATAATATTGAAATTTGACAAGGACATTTCAGGTTCAAATCTTGTTCTTCAAGAAAACCTTGTTAACTATCACTGGAAAAGATAAAACAAGAAGCTTATATCAGTGTTGATATAATGTGTCTATTTGCCCAGTTTCCTTGATTTGGGTTGATGAGGATTACCGACTAGGGTTGTGCACGGAACTGTTTTCCTTTGTTACATCCATTTTTTTCGTTACCTTCGATAGCACATAATGGTAGGGCACCTCCCAGTATGAAAATCAAAACACAAAAGCAAGCAAGAGCCGATCCTGGCTCTTTGCCTGCTTTTCATAATCATGTGGCACTCCAAGCCCTGTCTTGGAATGAATGGATGTGTGGTGGGCAGGCCCAGAAAGTGCACATGCCTGCCTGCAGCCGAGCGCTTCCTCTAGAATAAGAATGAGAACTTGCCTCCTTGCCTTGGAAAGAGAGTGCATATGTGATGTGCTGTCCCAGAGCACAGCGCACCTGCCTGCAGCTGAGCATCTCCTCTAGAGTAAGAATGAGAACTTGCTTCCTTGCCTTGGAAAGTGCGTACGTGTGTGGTGTGCAGGCCCAGAAAGGACGCACGCCTGTCTGCAGCCAAGTGCCTTTCCTCTAGAGTAGAAACAGGCAAGAAGCCTTCTTAAAGTACGTGCCTGCCTGCAGCTGAGTGCCTCTCCTCTTCATTAAAACAGTTTATATACCTAAAATAATGGGCTGTTAGAAAATGGATCTTTTGGCACCCCAGAGTCAAACAGATATTTGCCCTCCAGATTTCAGGAGGCTCCCAAAAAATGGATCGGAGACTCCACCGAAAGCCAGGACATTAAATGGGTAAACGTTTACAACGAATGCATAACCCTATTACCGACTGCAACTCGACATAGGGTTCATGTTCAGCTTTGTTTAGGATGTTGTTAAAGGCGGCTCCTAATTTAAAGACTGTTATTATTTTTGGCCTGTATACTGAGAAAAATCCCTGAAAAATAAAGTATTCAGTTAATGTACTTTGTTTTTCAGGTTGATTTTGCTGCTAAAGAGGCAAGGATACCTTCCATCCAATTTGATTATTTTTTGTCAATTCCTTCCAAAAATGTATCAGCATGTCTTTTTAAAAACATGGCTTTTAAAAAAGAAATAATTTATTTCAAAATAGTATAGTCTAGAGGAAAGTTTCTCAAATTGTACTCCTCCAGATGTTTTGGACTTCAGCTCCCATAATTCCTAACAGCTGGTAAACTGGCTAGGATTTCTGGAGCTGAAGTCCAAAACACCTGGAGGAGTACAATTTGAGAAACACTGGTCTTGAGTTACTTAGCAATATTTAATCCCTTGTTATTTCCTAAATATGATGGAAAGATACCAGATGATAGTAGCAACAAATCTTTACAGCAACAGGGATGTGGGGATATGAGCTAGTACTGTTGAGGTCAAAGCAACTGATAGATATTTGAGCTCTGGGACTGTGGGTGTTGTAATGACAAATAGAACTGCATATCCACTTGGGGAATTTCTGAACAATTGTATAAACAATTGCTATGTTACAATTTGGAATTGTTGATAGGCAGTCACTAATTGTATCTTAGCTGACTGATGAATAGGACCCAAGTGAATTGCTGATGTGCGAAGGCTAAAACCTACTCATTTTTCATAAACCACGGAACAACCTTTATTTCTAACACCTTTAGCTAAAGTGGGACTCGCATTTATCTCTCTTCTTGACAGGCTATCACACTTCAGTCTTTGGAGTCTTCAGTGATTGCCTTCTGGAGAAATTACCAGGAATAAAGACAAATGGTTGTACAGTGGAAGTAATTCCGGCTTTACCTAGATTACAGATCAGTACTTCATTGCCAAGGTAAGGATCCCGAGTGTTCATTTTCTGTGCCCACTGAATGAATCAATTTTTTAAAATGTCAAGCATTTATATGCTGCTATTCTTTATCAATATCCTAAGTGACTTTGCGATGTGCCATGATTGGATTCCAGTATGAAAGGATCTTTCTGATTTAACATGTACAGAAGGTATTGGAAGAGTCTACTATTGTTACAAACAGTATCAGTTGAAGGCAATCCCATGGAGTCCTGTCTTGGTTCAGAATACCATTAATTCCATGCACATCTGATACAAAAGGGAATTCAATTTTTTAGGGGGAAACTTGTTAGCAGCTCAGACAGCATATTTGGGCAATGTTTTACTGAAAGGAGAGAGCAGAGATTAGACCAAATGTGATGTAGAAAAAAACAATCATTTTACAGAAACAGGAGCTTTTGAAATTTTTGCAAATAGTCACTTAGAGTCAGTCACTAATTAATTCAATAGTAGTTAGAGGTTGTCTTTATCTTTCTCAAAAGTGAAAAGAAAAAAACCCCAAGAAGTCAGGTGGGTGCTTTTATGAAGAACAGCAGATCTGATTTTCCAGCCAGAATTTTAGGTCTCCTAGTTTAGACAATTCAGCTTGTTTCTTGGGCAATGTTTCACGTAAGGCATTGCTATAATTACTGGTTCTACATCAGTTAGTGATAGGTTGGAAAAGACATTATAGAATAAGTCTTCTACAAGATCTGAAACAGAAACTAGGATGGTGAATTCAGGACAAACAGTGGAACAGGGGAGTGCCACTCGCAGAACAAAATAAACTGGTTGTAACGGTGGACTTAAGTCTCCACAAATGCAGTAGTAATTCATTATAGGGAGAATAGTCAAAGAAAGCTCGAAGTCACACCAGAATTTATTTGGAACGGAAAGTAGTAAGACTGGCACTGCTAGGGCTCTCAAGGGTGATACTAGGACAGGATGTACAGATTCATGTGGACAACATGGTTATAACATTGTATACCAATAACCAAGAAGGGTTGAGATCAATACGAGTAGACAGAGAAATCAACCAAGTCACTAACATTGTATTTGAAAGACTATTCAAAGCAGGCACAAAATCTATCTGAGAGAATAGGCTTTACATCAGAAAGAGTTTGTTGAGGTGCACAAAGTTTTAGCTCCTTTTCAAGTAGATTTTTTTGTTTGCTTCTGTAGAAAATTGCAAAATAAACATATATGTTTCCTTAGATAAGAACAAAGGTGCAGAGCAACGAGATGCATGAATGGTGGCAGATCAAGGGATCTGAATGTAATATTTCGTTTTGTGCTAGTAAGAACTCATTTTAACCAATAAAGGGGACATTGTTTAAGATTGCTCACTTTTAAGGCGGTTTTTTAGTTACAGTAGCCCCTTACAAAATGGGTGTCAGAACTAGCAGTCCTTTCAAAAAATCCAAATGTATTTAGGTTTGAAGAAGACATGTTTACCTTTTGATACAAATGCATCATAACAGTAGGGTTTCAATATAGAATTCACTTACCAGATGTCTGCCCTAAGCCAAAGCATACTATATAGAAGAAGTGGCACACTTTAGATGTGAGTAGGACAGTGAAGACACATATTAAAAGAGGAAGTCACATCAGATATGCAGAGGCACTATTTATATGGTATATGCTTCTAGAATAACAAGAATCTGAAATATTTCCTACTTTAAAACCATATTGAAGAATTGGGAATTCTTTCTTTTTCTACACTGAAGAAGAAAAAAACAAATTCCAAAAAAGTTAAATGTTTTATGCATTGTTTACTCAAGTTGTGCCATTTTCCACTATTTTTGAAGGTCTGCTCACACATTACAACCTTCCTCAGGAGATGAAATTACCACCAGTGTGTCTGTCCAACTTTATAATGGTGAGACACAGCAGCTTATCATTAAACTGGAAAATATTGGGACTGAGCCTTTGGAGAAGCTGGAGGTTACTTCAAAGATGATCAACACAAAAGGTGTGGGTTTGTTTTTGTGTTTGTTTTGCTCCTATATTTTTCTTGATGCCTTGGAAAGATTATAGGTATTTCAGGAGCTCCCTCCAGTCCAATAATACACTACTATGCCATGCCATAACAATAAAGATGAGAAGGAGGAAAAAGAAAACAAGAACATTCGGGCATTGGTTTTTCATATAACAGTAGCAGCAGCAACTGAACATAAGAAATGCCATGATAAATGGGCTGCAATTGTATAAGGAGAGAGTATAAATTGTTGAAAAATTGTACAGGGCTTTCAGATTCTCACTGATAAATAGAATGTAACATGTCAGACACAACTGTGGTTGAGAAAGAGAACGTGAACATCAGAACTTAAGGAATAAACAGAACTTTTGAAACCTGCAAAGGCGATTCAGTACCTTTGGGTCCCGGGTCTCTTCTACACTGCCATATAATCCAGTTTCTGATTTCAGATTGTCTGCTTTAAATTGGATTATATAGCAAAGTAGTAACATGACTGTAATGGAGCCAATGGCTAACCTAAAAAGTAAAGGTTTCCCTTTGATGTTAGGCCTAGTTGCTCATATAATCCGAAGCAGATAATTTGGGATTGGATACTAGATTATATAGCAATGTAGTTTCAGCCCTAGAAGTAATTCTAGAAGATTCAGGCCTTAGAGAGTTGCCTGCGTTCCGAAGAGCCTGCAAAACAACTTTATTTTGGCAGGCTTTCAATCTAAACTGACCCAATGTAACCCAATGTACTAGAGGTGACTGTTTTATTGTTGGTTTTAGTATTGTTTTTATTGTTTTATAGTGTATTTTATTGTTAATGTTGCTTTATGTAAACCACACTGAGCCTGTTGAGATGGAGCGATATATAAAATTGAAGTAATAAATAAATAAATAATAAAATAAATGCAAAGCAAGTTAACAAAGTATCTGTGCAATAATTATAGGTAGGAACACTACTAGTACAAAGAAACACACTATTTGTAGCCTGACGTGTTTATCTAGTAATGCCTAAACTGTTGTATAGAATCTGAATAGATTACATAGGTAAATAACCTAACCCTTCTGGTGACCACTGTGACTGATGAAACCTGGCAGGAAGGATATGGCTAGCTGTTGAAACATAACAGCACAGTTGACCCTTTAAAACAAGTTTTGTTGCTCGGGATTCAAATTGGAATATTGAAACAAACAAGATTGTCCAGATACAAGACTTCAAAGTATATGAGTGCAAACTATCAGAGTGCATATGTGTGCAAACTGTCTCTTTTCCATATCCTTGCTGTACATATCAGGTTGTTATTCACAAATGGCATCCAGAACAAAATGTTGGAGTGTCGAGTGCTTTTTATGATATGAGGGGATGTTTAACGTTTAAATGTAATTTTAATTGTATTCCAACTTTTGCACCCATGACAAACATATTTAATTGTTTATTAATGAGTAGAAAGTCAGTGCAATTCAGTGCAATTATATTTTATTTAAATATCTGTATCTTTATTGCTTTAATCTTATTTTTGGTAATAAGTTTATTGTGTATTTTGCATTTTTGATGTGTGATTTTAATGATGGCATTGTATACTTACCTTGGGGTCACCTTCTCTGCTAACGGGTCATGGGTGGATCATATGCATGCACTTTCCATCAAGGCTAATTTCAGGCTTTCTCAGCTTACCAGGTTAATTAACCGCCACTACCGGGATCCCTTCTGCCAATTCTCAAAGTCTATGCCGCCAAGGTTTTGCCTCTCTTGTTGTATGGCGCAGAAATTTGGGGCCTGACCAATGTCACCCCTATTGAGCGCACCCAGACTAACTTTTTTAGGCGGATTCTGGGGGTGAATAATCGCACTCCCGCAGCGGCAGTCAGGTCCGAGTTAGGCAGACACCAAATCTCAGGCCTAGCAAAAATTAGAGCCATTAACTACTGGTGCAAGGTAAACAATCTAGAAGACGCGAGACTGCCCAAGTTGTGCCTGATGGAGCAATTCAGAGTTCCCTCTCAGAAAACATGGGGGGGCTTCATAATGACATATCTCATCCTACAGGGGCTCCAGGTGGATCCGTCGAACATCAGAGTGACTTCAATGATGAACCGGGTGAAGCAGAGGGTACTCGATGTATGTGCCCAAGATGACCTAGCCCATTTGGCTAGGGTCAAATCCATGCACTGGTTAGCCCAACAACCCAACCACTTTGTTACTGCCCCGTATCTGGCTCGCCCGCTCCTACCTCACCTTAGGATTGCCCTAACTAGAGCTAGGTTCGAGCAATTCGAGTCTATGGTGAGGGCCGGCAGATATGCTGCCACACCCTATAGGGACAGAGTCTGTGTTTGCGGCCTACCAGAAGTCGAGGATCTAGTCCACATTTTGTTGATCTGTCCCATATATGCAGAGGAGAGGAGAAATACCTTAGCTACTTACTATCCAAACGGACATTTTGGCCCTCTAGCTTTAACACTCACTTCCTCCTCTCAGACTCAAACCTTCAAACGGTGTATAAGGTAGCTGTTTACCTATTTAGAGCATATAAAAAGAGACAGCGGTATATGGAGTCTATTGGAGTCAACTGTGCGGGGATGAGTTCCAGTAAGCGGCATGGAACAGCGGTAATAAGCGTCACATCAACTGATCACCGGGCCTCTTAAGTATCCTATGCTAATAGTTCCCCTTCCTATGTGTTGACGCAAGACAATTGCAATAAGTATAGTTTTTAATGTGTTACATTGTTTGCCTTGTACATTAGGTACTGATTTTATCCTTATCTTGTATACTACTACTGCTGTTGGAGTTTTTATTTGAAATGACCTGACGGTTACTCAATAAACGTGACTGACTGATGGCATTGAATATTTGCCTTTTATGTGTATCTAAACTGCCTTGAGTTCCCATGGGGAGAGAGGGTGGTCTGGAAACAAATTGTTATTGTTGTTATTATTATAGAAAGTCAGTATTCTGTGACAACAGTTGATGTGTAGTCCTAACTGAGCTAAGCATTCTGACTCTATATAAGTTTACCTAAGTTTAATATGTTATTTCGTTCAGCTTGTGTTACTTCTTAGTGGCTCTGTTTAGGCTGTATTCCAAGTAGGGGGTGATGGGAGTTCCATGATAGTGACATCTGGAAGGCCACATGTTCTACATTATTTGAGCAATAAGAGCCATAATAAAATCACATCATAACACAGGACTCTAAAAAGGACCCTGAAGGTTTCATACCTCTTTGGTTTCAGAATGTGGTGCAGAACCTCGTTTCTTGCCTGTGAACAGAGGTCACCTTTCAGTGCAGCATGTCTCGTCAATCTAATTTCCAAGATGGCGGCGGCTGTAGAGGTCCCTTCGGGTGAGCTCCAGCATTGTCTGCCAATTTCTCTGGATTCTGCCCTAGACGCCACTTGTTGGACCCATGGACCCTTTCGGGGGGGGGGGGGTCCGTGCTGGACCAGTCATCCCAGGAGATGATTTTTAGGGACCCACAGTCCCCCAATAGCCTGATTTGGCTGGGGAATGCAGCAACCTTGCGCCGGAGGTCCCTGAAGTTGCATGGACCAGCGGGTGGGCCATCCCCCCGAAGTCTGCATCAGGTGAAGATCATGCCGAGCAGCGTGAGCAACAGACCCAATGGTACGTTCGGCCGATAACACCGGCCTCCGCACGCTTCTTAAGAGCCTTTGGTAAGAGGGGTAGACCAAAATCCCCCCCTGGGGAAGCGGTGCCGGCAATAGGCCCGGACCATCAACCCGTGAACCCGAGAAGCAGCTCACCGGCACCACGGGGCCTACTCCCGGACCAGCCCGTCCACCCCGACCCCAACCGGTTGGTGGAGCTGATTGCGGAATACAATAAGTTAGCGGCTCATATCGGAGACTTCAGGAGGAGATTTGGTGATCTATTAGAGGGAATGGGCATGCCGTGCCCTCATGTCCCTCAGGTTCCACTCCCGGGCTACAATCCCAACAACCAGATCAGCCCCCAGCAAGGATCCCAGCAAGAACCCCCTCCGGACCTAGACTTTGCTTGGGATAACTCGTGGTACTTCCCTACCGAGAGCCGGGACACCGAGAGCCTAGGTCCAGGCCAAGAGAGGCGAGCCCTCAGTCCCAGCCCCGAGGACGGACTGGCCATCTCCATCGGAAAGCCCTCAAGGCCGGCTGAGTCAGCTGGAGGGTCACTACCGATAACGGACCTGACGCAGTGCCCTGACCAAACAACTCCCCGACCAGATACCTGCTGCCCGCCCTCTGCTGAGGAGATGGCCGGAGACCCACAGATGAGCCTGGAGGGCCCACTACCTTCGGTCGATCCTTCGATGGCTGACCTGGACATTTCGGCTGTCCTGGCCTTCCCCCGGAATCCTCCCGCTCGCTAACGCCGCGCTGTGAGAAGCTGGGGGAGTCAACTGGAGCTGGAGCGACCCAACATGGCTGCTGGCCTTGGAGACGCCCTCCTACTCCATGTGCCCGGGCCCGAAGATGAAACAAGATCCGGAAGTGCTCGCCTACCGGAAGTCCCACCCTTGGAGGACCTCGCCCCCGAGGAGGATCATGGGATCGGACCCGGAAGAAGAGGGACGGCACCCGGAAGTTGCCTTCCACCAGTAGTCCTGCCTCTGGAGGACCTGGCCTCTAACGTGGACCCGCCCCGGGACCACCTAAACCTACGGAAGAGGAGACGATGTCGCAGGAGGAGGAAGAACCGGCCTGAGAACGGGACTGAACAGACAGCTGAGATGACTCCCTCTCCTGGAGGTCGAGTCCTCGGAACTGGGCCTCCCGCCGCTCCGTCGATGCAGGGGTGACCCTTATCAGAGGCGGTAAAGCCTCAGAAGTCCCCCCGATTCAGGTCTCTGAGGACCTCTCCGCAGGATGGGACCCCTGCACCCTCTGGAACCAGGAGGGAGAGGTCCGTGCGGACAGGCCTGATGGCATCCAGGAGGTTCCCTGCCAGGACCTTCTGGAATGCCAATTTTAGACACAGGGCACCCCTACCAGTGAATTCTCAAACCAGGGGATCTGACATCCTGGCGACGGGGAGGTCGGACCCACAGGTTTGTGGTGTGTATCTCCCAACGGACTTGGGAACCCTTAGGACATCGCTGGACTTGTGGGGCCCTCCCAGGCTCCCCCCGTTCGATGGTCGAGCCACTGTAGGCTAGACCCTGGACAGCTCATGGACCCTGTGGTCATGAGCCCTGGCTTCCCTTCCCCTTCCTTAGATGTAGTACCCCTCCTTTTGGGCTGTATTGTCTTGTTTGTGTACTCTGTATTTTTTTATGTTCAAACTGTAAACCGCTCTGAGCCTCCGGGGAGTGGCGGTATAGGAAGTTTGAAGTAATAATAATAATAATAATAATAATAATCTTGCCACAGTAGAGCTTTTGAACTGTGCTTGTTTCAAGTAAGGTGTGCACAAAGTGAATGTCTCACTTTAAATATATTAGGAGTAAAGCCCAAACTCTGTGGTTTCCCCGATTTCTACCACTGCATTTTAATAGCCGGGGAACATTCCCGGCAGGTCTCAAGTGGGGTTGATTTCCAGATTGGCCCAAATAGGCCACCCTTGTTTTCAAAGAATCATAGAGATGGAAGGGACGTTTGTGGGCTATCCAGTCCAACCCCTTGCCAAGAAGCAAGAAAATCTCATTCAAAGCACCTCCGATAGATGGCCATCCAGCCTCTGTCCAGAAGCCTCCAAAGAATAAGACTTATTTGTTTTCT
>JARBWK010000007.1:141230456-141241745 GCA_030556195.1 Anolis apletophallus | reverse complement strand
GGATGACAAATGTATTGAACTGAATGGTGATTATGTGTAGAAATAATGTAATACCTATGCTACAATCCATGTAAGTTTTATTAAAATATATTCATTATTTGTATTTTTAAAAAATCTTTTAACCTGACTTTTTGTATAACCCTCATATTACATTTTCAGTACTGCTTCTGAAGAAATGGGTTCTTCAGATACAGGGCATCAGTGTACCCTTCTCTGGGTACATCCCTATATCCACATTTTCTTTTTGGTACTGATTCTAAGAGTACTTTTTCTTGGGCTGCATAAAAAGATAGAGGACCTGCATCATCATAATTTCCATCATAATAGTATGTCTTTGAGTCGTCACTAATGAATTCCTTGGCAATTCTTTCTTTTAATCTCTTCCTAGCAATGTGAGATTGATTTCAGACCTCTGGAGACAAAGCTTTAATGATGAATACACAGATTTGTGGAGTGTAGAGTTGAGGTCACCATGGTATCACCCACCCTCTGCCTCCTGCTTTATAGCCACACAGTGCAACCAATTTTTTTCTTTGCTTGGGAGGTAGCAATGAAATGAGAATAAAGCTGGATCTAATGCTAATTTTGATACAGAAATCCAATAATGAACAGTCGAACATAGTATCATGGCCGCATAGATTAATGTGCAATTTTTAAAAAACACTGTGAATGTCAAATGGCTTATATCAAAACCTGTTCTTACTGTGAAAATAAATTACAAAGATTTAGAGCTATTAACTTTTCTGTTATAAAGTCTTGATAATATTAAATGGCCTACCTTGTTTTTGGAATGCATAAGGAATAGTCCCTGACACTCACCATTTCCTGTGTTTCTCTCTCACTGGCATTACTTTGCGAACGAAGATTCTTAGGAAGGACTCATCCCACGCTTTCTACAAGCGCATTAATGACTAAGGAGGTTGGATGTGTCCTTCGAGTCTGTGCAATGGATTTTTCTGGTGGAGCGCAGAGTGCATAGAACTGGCCTCACCCTTTAAACCAAAGGTTTGTCTGCCGGGGCCTAGCAAGCTTAGGACAATGGCAGCGAGGTGCTCAGGTTGTAGGTTTGATTTGAGTTTCCTTCTCTTAGATGGTTGACCTTAGAGGGTTAGACGAGCACCATCTGCCCAGGTTTGAAATTAGAGTTTTCCTTCTCTTAGGATGGTTGCCATAAGGCTAGAGAGCCCATCCTGCCCGTTGATGCTCTTTGCCAGACCCTTCGGTTGTGACCTGTCTGGCTTATGCCACCGCCAGCATAGCTCACAACTTCATTAGGGTACGCAAGCCTCTCCCCCACGATAAGGGGGCGCCAATGGAGAGGCGCCTGTGTTTGCTGACTTAATAATAGGGCATTTTACAGTTAGAGCATGAGTAGCATGCAACATGGGCATTTTCTATTGTTTAGAGATTGTAAAGTATTAAAATACAAGGATTGTCAGTCATGGGATGGGGAATGAAATAGTCTTTTTTTCTTGAATGTCTTGAGTTGAGTACAGGAAATTGACTGGGAATTTGCTGAGTATGATGATGGTCCCGGTCAATTCAATATATGGCCATGTTGTGGTTTTCAGCAGGTTTGTTTATTAAAGTAATTCCCAGAAAGTAGATGAACTTTTGTTGGTTTTGCTGGAACAAACAATATAATTTTATTTGTCAAATGCTTTTGTTAAAATTTATTTATTTATATCCTGCCCTTCGTACTCTAAAGGGGTAAGAACGACCTTACAAATAGGCAACAATTCGATGCTACATAATATATATATACTATGAAATAAACATATACATTAAAAACCAAAAAGCTAAAAAGATGTCAACATTACAACCAATTATTAAAACCACACAGTCCAAAATCATAATCCGAAGCCGTTCCAGTTGCCATTGCACTATTTCATATCCACTTATTGCACAGAAAAATTATTGCCCGAATGCTTGGTCCCATAACCACGATTTTACTTTCTGAAGGTCAGGAGAGAGGGAGCTCATCTAATTTTGCTGGGGAGGGAGTTCCACAGGTGAGAGGCCACTGAGAAGGCCCTGTCTCTCGTCCCCACCAACCATGCCTGCGAAGGAGGTGGGACCGAGAGAAGGGTCTCCCCAGAAAATCTTAATTTCTGAGGAGGATCGTAGAGAGAAATAAGTACAGACAGCTAAGCTGGACCAAAAATAACCCCTGTAATTGTAGGTGTTTCCTTAATTAGCACATCACTGGGTAATGGATGAGGGAGCTGTAATTAGAATCATAGAGATGGAAGAGACCATGTGGGCCATCCAGTCCAACCCCCTGCCAAGAAGCAGGAAAATCACATTCAAGGCATACCCAACAGATTGCCATCCAGCCTCTGTTTAAAAGCATTCATAGAAAGAGCCTCCACCACACTTCAGGGCAGAGAGTTCCACTGCTGAACAGCTCTCACAGTCAAAAAGTTCTTCCTAATGTTGAGGTGGAATCTTCTTTCCTGTAGTTTGAAGCCATTGCTCAGGTGGAATCTCCTTTCCTGTAGTTTGAGGCCATTGCTTTGTGTCCTAGTCTCCAGGGCAGCAGAAAACAAGTTTGCTCCTTCCTCCCTGTGACTACTCCACACATGTTTATACATGGCTATCATGTCTCCTCTCAGTCTTCTCTTCTGTAGGCTAAACATGGCCAGCTCTTTAAGCCGCTCCTCATAAGGCTTGATCGTTTTAGTCGCCCTCCTCTGGACACATTCCAGCTTGTCAATATCTCTCTTCAATTGTAGTGCCCAGATGTGTGGTCTAACAAGGCAGAATAGAGGGTAGCATGAAGCAATTTCAACTCAGAAAGTATGAGTTAAGTATTTATTTTTAACCTGAACTTGATCATTAAGAAAGAGAACCAAAGTAGAAAGAATCTTCAACAACCACCACATAAGGGCAGCCTTACTGAAGGTATGGGATAAATATAAGGACAAATTATATACCAAGACCCCCCCCCCTCTGGATCTCGCCCAACATAAGAAAGAAATACCCATGTCCAAATGGTATACATACAATTTATTGATTAAGAAAACAAACACAAAGTGGGAATTGAAATCATTAGATAACCTAAGAGAATCAGGGGTTGAAATCACATGGTTTCCATATGCACAAGGACCATTTTAGGATAGATTCTAAAAAAGAGTTTAATATAGAAGAAAATATATGGGAATTTGTGCTCAAGCAAAAGAAACAACATATAAAATATTGTATAATAAATTGCTGGAGATTGAGACGGAGACAGAATTGGTGAAACAGGTGATGATCGAATGGGCTCAAGATGTTGGCCACACGATATTAATGCATGAGTGGGAAGAAGGCATGGAAGGGAACCATTAAGATCTTAGGCTCCACAGCACCAGCAGAAAACTGGTACAAAATGTTTTATAGATGGCACATGACCCCACAGAAGATACTATACTGTAAAAGGGCAGCCTTACTGAAGGTATGGGATACTATACCTTCATGCTATAAAAATACCAACAACAAATGTTGGAAGTGTAAAAACCAGGTGGGGACCTTTATACACTGTTGGTGGTCATGTGGCAAAATTCAAAGATTCTGGAAAGCTATCCATAAACATTCTCAAAAAATACTGATGGAGAAGTTTGATTTTAAACCCGAAATCTATTTACTAAATCTTATAGAGGATGGGCTTGATCAAAACAAGGTCAAATTGGTATACTTTATTTCAGCAGCCGCTAGGCTAGTGTTAGCCAAACAGTGGAAAAAGGAGGATATTCCACTTATAGAGGATTGGGTTAATAGATTAAATGACCTAATGGAATCTGATAATTTGTATAGTAGGATATATGAGAGAAGTAAAAAGAAAATGGTGGATTGGCAGCCAGTAAGGCTATATTTAGAAAAGACTAGCTGTACCCGGCACGCGTTGCTGTGCCCTATTTAGGAGATGTGAGAAAGTATGAGTATGTAAGGGTTGGAATTGATGTTAGTTATGGTCTTGGTGGGTGTGTGCATGTCTATATATGTATATGTGCGTGTATATGTGTGTGCATGTGTATATGTGTGCAGGTATATATGTGTGTGCATGTGTATATATGTGTATGTATGTGGGTGTGCATGTGTATATTGGTGTGTGCATGTATATGTGTGTATGTATGTGTATTTGTATATGTGTGTATGTACATATGTGTGTGAATGTGTGTATATGTATATATGTGTGTGTATTTGTATGTGTGTATGTATGTGTGTGTAAGTGTATATGTGTGTGAATATGTCTATCTATATATATAAAGGAGACGTGGTCGTGCAAAGATGGATATGCACGGCCAAACCATAACCCCCCCAAACACAAAACCGCACGGCGACTTCCGGTTCCTTCGCCCTCCTTGCCATTGAGCCGTGCGGTGCCTTCTGGGAAATGTAGTCCCGTGGCCGTCTCTGCTGCCTCCGCTGTTTCCCCGGCGCTTCTGAACCCGGGTGGCGTCGTGGGTGCCTCCTCCGCTGGCTTTTCGTCCTCTGTCGCCTTCCAGCCGCTCCTGGACCCGGGAACCTGATGAGCGAGGACTGAGGGCGAGGATGTTTCTGTGGGTGGGTGGGGGGTGGGTGAGTCGCCGCAAGCGCCAGTACGCTTTGGCTATGGGGGTTTGGGGGGCAGTTTTAGGGGTCTTCCGTGGGAGACACGGCGGAGGGCGTATCGAAGGTTCAGGGTGAGTGGGGAGAGAGGGAGACGGGATGGGTTTGTATGTTGGGGGGGAGGTGGTTTTGGAGTGCGCCTGCGCGATTGTTCTCCCTGTGTTCTGCGCTCGCGGCCAGCGAACGGGGAGTCAATGGGCGGTTTTTGGGGGCTGTTTTTGGGGGGTTGCAAGTTAGGGAGGTGGGTTTTTTAGTGTTATGTCTGTACCTCGTGGTCTGGGGGAATGTGTGTCGTGGGATTTGTGTTTGGGGTTATGGTTTGGCCGTGCATATCCATCTTTGCACGACCACGTCTCCTTTATATATATAGATGATGCACTAAGCGATAGACCATGCATTATGACCCCTATCAGGTGAAGGATTTTAAAGAATTCTATGTCTATATGTCAAGTATGTAATTTCTCCAACGACCCAAACTGGAAGATGTTTCGCTCTGTATTTCTCTACGTTCTGTCTTTCTCCCATTCCTATCACTCCCCTTCTCTATACCCCATACCCTTTCCCCCTCCCCTACCTCTCCCCCCAACTTTTTGCTTTTATATTGCTGTAAAAATCAATAAAAACATTTTTTAAAAAGAGAGAGAACCTGGGTGATAACTCTGACACTCCTTTAATGTTAAGATTCTTGAATATATTTCCTAGGAAGGCTAAACTGGCTTGCTATTTGATGATCTCCTTTTGGTAGTTGAACACTTTTAGAAACTCCCTTTTTTATTGGAAGCATTTAAATAGTTTGCTAATTTTTAAATTGCCTTTTTAATGGGCATGTTTCAAATGTGTTCATTATGTATATGCAGACATTCCAAAACCTAGACAAAATCTAAAATCCCAAACACTTTTGGTCCCAAGTATTTTGAATAAGGGGGTATTCAAGAGCATAGAGACACCTCTCAAGTCTTTGTTTTAAAATAATATGACAGTTTCTGACTACTCAGTGACTGAAGAGATAAGACCAATTTTCTGTGAATTGAGTTAACTATTGGCAGTTTCTTTTAAAATGAACTTTGCCATTTTGAACACTTCTTCCAGGTTCTATATTTGTTCAGACCTCCAAAATGTCGTAATAGAAGTTAGAGAAGTGCTGGGGCACTGGGGACAAGATTGAAAGGGAAAGCTATATAAAACTAATCAGAGACAAGATCTGTATAATCTTTCCTGTGCATGCTCCTAAATCAGGAACAATGCGTGCTTGTGGTTGAATGCTTGGAACAGCTCTTTATCTTACTAAACACTATCTTCTGAGGTGGAAAGTGTAAATATAGCAAAAACATATTTTATTGTAAGACAAATTTAGTAAGTGGCAAACGGCAGTTGCCTAACAACATTTGAGGACAACATCTGGTGTTTTTAATTCAACTAAGCCTTAAAAGTGAAAGTATAATTAAAAATGCACTTGCTGTAAAGTAGTTCATTCAAAACTATTTTTGACTCCTTTCATACAGAAGAGCTTGTTGTTCATCCCAGAAGCCAGGTTCTACCGAATATATTGCAGACTTAATCTATGCCTGTTGCTAGCCTTCTCATTATTATGTCCACTATACTCTTGTGATTTGATTGCAAAGATGAATGTTTACAAGTGTTATTTCAGGGCTGTCCAACTTCTACTGGACCTTGGGCCAGAATTCCGGTCACTGATCACCTGGGGGGCCAAGCCCTGGCTCCGCCCCTCCCCTCCCCCGGCTCCGCCCCCTCCCCGCCCTCGGCATTGCATAAATATACAATTGCATATTATATTATTTAAATAAGGGGAGAGGGAGGGATGGATGGAACACATGAGAGGCATTAATATACAATTACATATTATATTATTTAAATAAGGGGAGAGGGAGGGATGGATGGAACACATGAGGGGCATAAATATAAAGAATATCAAGGCAGAAAAACCCACAATCTCTGCTTTGAACTGGAATATATGACTGTTCCACTGGCCACATTGATCAGCATTGAATGGCCTTGCAGTTGAAAGGTCTGTGTGCTTTCATTCTGCCAGTTTACCCCTGGCTGATTCCATTCAGTGCAAGTCATCAAAAGTAAACTTAGGTAATTGCAAAGAATGTAAATAATTCTGGGGGAGGAAAGGAGGGAGGGAAAGGGGGTGGGAGGCCTTTCCTTGAGTTCCCTCTCATTCAATTCCCCCCTCCCTCCTTTCTCCTCCTCCCCTCTCCTATGGCTGGCCGGTTCTCTCCTTCTCATTAAAGAGACAGTTCATGAAACACAAATGAAGGGGTCAGAAAGGAAGGGGCTTGTGTGTGTGTGTGTGTCTGAGAGAGCCAGAGAGATCTTCCCTTTGCGCTGGGGAGAGGTGTGCCCAGGGCAGGTCCCCCTCCTCTCTCTCTCTGTCACTCACTCACTCATGCTCTCAGACGCACTCCCTCCCTTCCAAACCCCTTTTGCTTCCTGAGCACCTCCCAGACGGAGCAGCAGCAATCCTGAGGAGGAGGAAGCGGCGCTGCCGAGGGGGAAAACCATGCGGCCGGGTCGATCTTCCTGTTTGCTGCCAAGGGGGCGGGGCCCGAGAGATGTCATTCCCTCCCATTGGCCCCCTCCCTCAGGAGAAGAGGCAGCCAATATAAAGCCAAGGGGCGGGACCAAAAATAACAATAAATAATATTTTTTTAATTGAAAAATATTTTTAAAATATTTTAAAAATATATTATTTATTGCAGGAGGGTAAGGGGCCGTAGCCAAGGGGCTAGGGGGGCATGTGCGGCCCCCGGGCCACCTGTTGGACAGGCCTGTGTTATTTGATGTGATGAGGAACTACAGAGGATGTAGTTTCATTTCAAGTCTAGGCAGTTCACACCCTTTTCTTCCTTGTGGATCTTAAGCATATAATTGTTTCCTACATCTTTTATAGTTGCTTATCCTTGCCAAGATAGTCTGAACCACTGGGAGGTTGTTGTTTGTTTGTTCAGTTGCTTCCGACTCTTCGTGACTTCCCGGACCAGTCTATGCCAGAGTCCTCTGTTGGCTGTGGCCACCCCCAGCTCCTTCCGAGGCAAGTGAGTCACTTCAAGGATACCATCCACCCACCTTGCCCTTGGTCTGTCCTTCTTCCTTCATGACACCTGGGGCTAGTTGAACTTACCCTCTGTTCCGCCCCAGTAGCATTTTGACCATCTTCCGACCTGGGAGTCCCATCTTCCGATGGCATTTCTTTGGTTGTACTGATCAATTTAGTTTTCATGGCTAGAATATTGGGGTGGGGTGGGTTGCCATTATCTTCCCCAGGGATCGTGTTTGGTCTGACCTCTCTGCCATGACCTTCCCATCTTCGGTGTCCCTTCACAGTTTTGCTCATGGCATCATTGAGGTGCTCAAGGTCCATTACTGTGGCAAGGTAACGATCCTCTGCTGGGAGAGATTATGCCTCATCTACCAAAGGAGTGTCCAGAAATCTTATAGCTGGGCACCAAAACTATATATCCTGTTAGACCTATGTGTTTATCAAAGGAAATTGAGCAAAGTAAGTATTATTACTACAAAGGCTGCATTGCCATCTGTCAGAGTACTAGATGTTGGTCAACATTGTTTTTCATTTTAAATATTCTATTCTTCTTTCTTTCCCCTTTTATTGCACTACAAATAAGATATGTGCAGTGTATATAGGAATTTGTTCTCTCTTTTTTTTCAATGAGTTCACACAAACTCTCCATCCATCTGCCACTGGCCCCGCCTGTCAGTGAAATTTTTAAATGTAATGCATCAAAAAGTTTTCCCATGTATGATACATATAAATTATATATAATATAATATAACATGGCACAACAGATTCATTGTTGTTGTTTATTCGTTCAGTTGCTTCTGACTCTTTGTGACCTCATGGACCAGCCCACGCCAAAGCTGCCTGTCGGCCATGCCACTCCCAGTTCCTTCAAAGTCAAGGCAGTCACTTCAAGGAAATCATCCATTCATCTTGCCCTTGGTCGGCCCTCCTTCCTTTTTCCTTCCATTTCCCTTAGCATCATTATCTTCTCCAAGCTTTCCTGTCTTCTCATTATGTGGCCAAAGTACTTCATCTTTGCCTCTAATATCCTTTCCTCCAGTGAGCAGTTGGGCATTATTTCCTGGAGTATGGACTGGTTTGATCTTCTTGCAGTCCAAGGCACTCTCAGAATTTTCCTCCAACACCACAGTTCAAAAGCGTCTCTCTTCCTTCGCTCAGCCTTCCCTATGGTCCAGCTCTTGCATCTATAGGTTACTACGGGGAATGCCATTGCTTCAGCTATGCGGATCTTCATTGCCAGTGTGATGTCTCTACTCTTCATTATTGGGAAGAGTTATAGTAATTTTTATTCTTCTGGGTGTGTGTTTGTAACTCTTATTTTATAGACACAAAATCCTTTAAGCTCTTGTTGTAATGGGTGACTGCTTACAGGTAGATTGAGGATGATTACCTTTAGAGATCAAAAATGAGGGAAAGCATAGGAGGATGACCAGCTTGACATGACTATGTTTTCCCACAATCGTTTTATCTCTTTTATATATTACATATCTTTATCTAGAACATATATATTTGAGTAGATCTCACGTAAGCCACATAGAATTATGCTGTAGATATGCCTTGTTGTGTTTTTTGGGTGCCATCTTTAAGAATGCAGGCTTAATTATTCTTGTGATATATCCTTGCTATGGAACACTCTAGAAACACCAGTATTCTGGCTAAATTCATCTATCATTACATTTATTTTAAATAAATAAAGAGCAGCTGCACAGTTTGTGAAATTAATGGAATGTTGATACATTAATGGGAAAACTACCTGTTTTCTCTACATCGATCTTACATTAATAGTTGTTTTACTTTTCTTTTATTAAACTAGTTTTTAGGCTATGACTGGTTTTTGAGTTTTGAGCTTTTTGAATGATTTTATTCTATAACTACGTTCCATAATACTTCTTGGGGAAATACTTTTATTAAACAGTCATATAACAATAAATTAGCAAGAGATGATGACTCTGTTTAATTATCTGTTAATTTTCTCCACTGAAATCAGATCTAAATGATCACCTGATGTGTAGGCATTTAAAATATGCTTTGTAAAGAATTTATTTGTTTAAGTAGCTAACTTATGTAACAAGCAGCATTCTAGTTTTTTTATTCTAAGAAGCATTTCCCCATGTAAACATATCTAAAAATGGGGGGCATCTTAGAATTTTGCTTTGTCTTAGAATCACAGGTGTTTTATGTATCTATACATAAAATTTATGGATATAAATAAAGCTTTTTTCTATTGCTTTTGCTGGAATTAGATGGCTTCTTAGAATCAAAGACATGTGGTAATGTGCAAATTCTTCAATGTGGTCTCTGTGAAATCTGCACATCCATATCTGCAGATTTCATAGATGACCACTTGAAGAAACATGGATATAGGTAAGCAACCCATTCTTCTTCGGTGTGAAATCATACATACGGATGTGTACATTTCACATACGGCCACTCAAAGAAACATGGTTACAGGTAAATATCCCATTCTTCTTGGTGGTTCTTTTCAAAATTATACACATATTCCTGTAGATACTCCAAAGAAAAGTGCCATAGGAATGTGCATTAATTAATGCGTATGATGTTTCCATGTACTATAAGGAAAATATTGTTGGCCCCATTACATTCCGGATGTTATTCCAGTGCCCTAAGAGATATTTGGAATGAAGAGAGAACTCTCCAGGCACCAGTGACATTTTCTCCAACAATTATGCCTCTGTGTACATGCCTTCAGGTCTCCTGTCAATGAATTTTAAAGGATTATTAAGGCAAAAAACAACAACAACCAAAACTCAGAAGTGATTTTACCATTTCCATTCTCTCAAATACAGCCTACAGTGCTTGATATTGTTTGGTAGTTTCCCATCAATACCTTTCTTAGTTGTCAAGATCAGACAGGAACTGGTGTCTCTAATGTTCGATGTTATCTAGCAGTTATTGCTTTGTTTTACAGTCTGTGTTAATAGACAGGCTGAGAGCCTGGATCATGCAAATAAATGGTTGAATTCCTTCATTATAATAGTCAAAACCCTTCTGAATTTGAACTATTGTTTTTCAGGGTGCAGCAATTTTTGTTAGGTTCCTAGCAATCCTGACCCTTTCTCTCATCAAATTTCTTACTGTGACGGAGTACCAGGTCCTTGAGAAAACCTCATTGGTTTTTTTTATTGTGCCAGAAGCGATTTGAAAATATATAGCAATTCCCTTCTGGTGTGAGAGAATTGGCTGTCTACAGGGACGTTACCCAGAGGACGCCCAGATGTGTTACCATCCTGTGGGAGGCTTCTCTCATGTCCCCACATGGGAAGCTCAGGCTGACAGATGGGGAGCTCACCCCATCTCGCCAATTCGAACCGCCAACCTTCAGGTCAGCAGTTTTGCCAGCACAAGGGTTTAACCACCTTGGCTCCCTCAACAGGTGACTAGATGGTTAATAACCCCCTTTTCCTCTAAGCTCTTATTAACTAAGTATATGCAAATAGAAGTATTATGAAAATTGAAAAAAAATCAGAAATCTCTAAAACCTCAGATCCCAAACATTTCAGATAAGGGAGACTCAAACTGTATTCATTTTGGCCTTTGACAGTTCATTGTGCCATGTCAGGTGTTTAGTACATGACAAATGATATAAAACACTTTAAAATAGAATGCAAAGA